>CM046043.1:11869440-11916940 GCA_025215565.1 Flaveria ramosissima | reverse complement strand
AATGGTTAATAAGTTGTATGGTGTCTTATTATTAATTTTTGGTAAAATTACATTTGTGTCCTAATAAGATGCTTTATATAGTTATTTAGATTTATAGATGAGTCCTAAGAGTTTTGAAACTTTTTCACCCTAGCCATTAAAAGGCGTTTTTCTCATTTTACTAGAAAGGCAAGAGTCATAACCATCGAACCATTCCGAATGGTGCATTTTAAGGTTCCATAAGTCTGAAGTTTTGCTAGGCATCTCTTGCTGTAACACCCGATCCTTCGTACCACCAATATTGTCAGCTTTGTTCACAAGGAGCTCACGGATTTGCTTTTGTTTGCCTAGGTGAAAACTTCCCAGTGGGTCATCCATCCCTGGGTTGCTACCAGCTGAGCACGATTAACTGTGGAGTTCTTCTCTCATCCACAACCAATACACCCAAAAAGTGTTGGTGATATTAGAGCCGAAACTTCACTTATTAACCCAACATCTCTTCTGTCCATGGTCTATTTGGGATTTACGTAAGGTGTCACAATCACCCCCCTTTATACTCATCGTACTCGATGAGCCCAAGATCTCACCATACTTTGTGCGGTTTGTCCCACCATCTTGAATGGCAAGGGAGTGGCTCTAATACCATTCTATAACACCTGGCCCCTTGTACCATAAGTATTGTCCGTTTTACCCACGAGCAGGTCTCATATTTGCTTTTAGTTGCTAAGGTGAAAACTTCCCAAAAGGGTCATCTGTAAGGCCCCGTTCTCGGAGACCTCACAGTTGGTCATTCACAGCATTAAATACATTAAACATTATAAATTTACAAACTTAAGCAGCGGAATCATTTTAACAAAAGCCATTCATTTCATTAAAAACACTGTTGTTGAGCAATACACTATTGTTTAACCTATTACAAAAGAATTGTTTAATTGCATTACAAAACAACAGCAATAACGAGTATGAATGGATGTCAGTCTTTTCCTGCCGAGTAGCTTCACCCTCGTGCCATCCTCAGCAATATTTACCTGCCAACTGAAAATGTATAAAAGTCAGCATTACTGAGTTAGTTCTAGGTTTAAAAGTAATAAAATACTTTCTGTAAGGTATACATATGAAAATACTCTTTTTATGAAAACTTCATCTCTGTATACATAAGCACGCATTAACTATACAATCAGATAATGCTTTTCTCTTTACAGTATGCGTTGTTTACTCTGTACTCTTTTATCTTTATCTTTCAATGTCTATGTGGACCAATGAGCAATACCCAAAACTATGTGTGCGGGGGAAATGGTGTTGGGCCCTCTTTTTCCCACAAAGGGCTCTACATACTGTACATAAGGCTGACCCAGACAACTAGGGTATGCTGCAAAGGTCCGCCAATCTCAATTGACTGGCCTCGTGTGCACCTGAAGGTAGCTAACCCGCATCACGGTTGAGCTAACGACCTCATGGTCGTGACTCTCCTATGAGTTTGCAAGACTTGTTAACATTTTTAAATTAGGTTCCACTTCTCTTCTTTATTACTCTTTCACTTATTTACTAGTAATACTTTACGTTATGATAATAAACACGCCACGTAAAGTCACATACTACTAATGATAATAATATAATAATAATATAATAATAATAATAATAATAATAATAATAATAAACAATCATATAACAATCATAGTTATGCATGAAACCCATCATTAATAAGCCCTAGTCAAACCTCGGTCAAAACCCTAAAAGCACAGACTCCCAAAAGTTTTGTAATAAATTCTAAGTGTTTAGGCGCTTTGACACTATTTGGGCGCATGGGCTCTGTTTAGGCGTTTTTACACTATACAGGCGCATTAACCAACACTTAACTCTTTCATCACTCAGGCGCATGAGCTATCTCAAGCGTATGGAAACTTAGGCGCATGGACACCTAGTCGCATGGCCATTCGGACACATGGACACTATTGGGGCGTATGACCCATTCGGTCGCATGGACACTTAGGCGCATGGGCCACTTGGGCGCATGGGCTATACTTGGACATTTCGAAGGCAATCTCAGGCGCATGGGCTACTGTTCAGGCGCATGGGCTATACTTAAATTCTTCTAAGGCATTTTCAGGCGCATGAGCCTTATCTAGGCGCATGAACCTTCTGTTCAACATGTTTCTAGCATGATTTTGAACCCATTCATCATACCTATCTGTTCTAAGCTCAACATGGCTATTCTAAACATGAACAACCTATAAGCATCTAAGAGCCAACATCCAACATGCATAATACATACGGGTAAACATACATAAACATTGTAAAATCGTTTTAATACATTTTCAGCCCCAAGAAAAGTTTAGAACATGTAAAACCGGGGTCTAGAAACTCACCTGGTGCAACTTGGGTGTTTCTTCCTTCTAACCCGCTTGCAAAAGAGTTCAAACACCTAAGAACACACCAGGACACACACAAGCATATAAGCACATAAGCATGAAACCGATACAAAAACCCAACATGAACACTTAAAATCCTCAAATTCTTACCTTGAATTCAATCCTCTTCTTCTCTTCTTCTTCAAAACCGAGAGTGTTTTCTGCTCTCTTTCTTTCTCTCTCTAAAATGACCGAAGATTTGGGTGTAGAAAAGGTGATGGGCGGCCATGCCACCTTTACACCAACTTGTTCAAAGACTTTGTCCTTTTGGACACTTTTAGTCCCTCTACTTGGACTTTATTGCTTTTCTTTCTTTTATTCTTCATTTCTTGCTCTTTCTTTTCTTTTTAAGAATTAACCGGGTGTCACAAGTCCACCCCCCTTATATAGGTTTCGTCCCCGAAACCTGTTATTCCTCAAACTGACGAGGGTAATGCTGCCTCATCTCCTCCTCAGTCTCCCATGTAGATTCGGATCCCTTCCTGTGCTTCCACTGTACACGCACAAGAGGAACCACTTTATTCCTCTGCCTCTTCTCTTTTCTATCGATGATTGCCACTTGTTGCTCCACATAATTGAGCTTTTCGTCTACTTCGATGTCCTCCAGTGGAACAATCATGTCTTCATCAGCTAAGCACTTTCTCAGATGAGATACATGGAATGTCGGGTGAATTCCACTTAACTCTTCTGGTAACTCCAATCTATAGGCCACCTCTCCAATTCGAGCAATGATTCGGAAAGGGCCTATATACCTTGGGCTCAACTTGCCCCGCTTCCTGAATCGGATGATCCCTTTCCAAGGTGACCTTCAACATAACCCGGTCACCCACCTGGAACTCAATCGGTCTGCGTCCTTTATCAGCATACGACTTCTGTCTATCTTTGGCGACCTTCATGAAGGCTTTAATCTTCTCAAGCTTCTCAGTCGTAGCCTCGATTACCTCGACGCTCCCCAATTCCTTCTGACCAATATCACCCCAACAAACAGGTGTTCTGCATCTCCTACCGTATAGCATCTCATATGGTGGCATACCAATGCTGGCATGATAGCTGTTGTTGTACGAGAATTCGGCTAATGGTAGGTGGTCATCCCAACTTCCCCTAAAATCAATCACACATGCCCGAAGCATGTCTTCCAATGTCTGAATGGTCCTTTCTGACTAACCATCAGTTTGGGGATGATAATCCGTGCTAATATGTAACCTCGTCCCCATGGCGTCGTGGAATTTCTTCCAAAATTTAGAGGTAAACCGGGTGTTACGATCAGACACGATAGATACCGGCACACCATGACGAGTTACAATTTCCTTGATGAACAGATCAGCCAACCTCTCAGATGAATATGTCTCGCGGATCGGTAGGAAGTGGGCACTCTTCGTCAGACGGTCAACAATCACCCATATGGCATCGTATCCTCTCGGAGTACACGACAGCTTTGTAATGAAATCCATGGTGATGTGCTCCCACTTCCATTCCGGTATATCCAAAGGTTGAATCTTCCCATACGGCTTTTAGTGCTCGGTCTTCACTTGTAAACAAGTAAGGCACTTACTCACATACTCCACCACATCACGCTTCATACCCGGCCACCAATAACCTTTCTTCATATCCTGATACATCTTCGTGTCACCAGGATGAATGGAGTATCGAGTCTTGTGAGCTTCATCCATAATCTTCGCCCGTAGATCCCCAAAACAAGGAATCCACACTCGTCCAAATCGGGTTTTAACACCAAATGTGTTTTCACCCAGTTCCCCAACCAGACCTCTTATTCTTTCCGAGTTAAGATGATTTTCTTGCAATGCCTCATCTTGAAACTCTTTAACTTGCTTCATCACATCAGAGGTCATGATTAGTTGATAAGCTTTCACCCGAATCGGCTCGGGCCTCTCTTTTCGGCTAAGGGCATCAGCCACCACATTGGCCTTGCCCGGATGGTAGTGGATCTCGCAATCATAATCTTTTATGAGCTCTAACCACCTTCTTTGCCTCATGTTCAGATCTTTTTGCTCAAAGAAGTACTTCAAGCTTTTGTGGTCAGTGAATATGGTGCACTTCGTCCCGTGGAGATAGTGCCTCAAAATCTTTAACGCAAAGACCACTGCCGCTAACTCCAAGTCATGAGTAGGATAATTGACCTCATGCACTTTCAGTTGTCGGGATGCGTAAGCTATCACCTTACCTCGCTGCATCAACACGCAACCCAACCTCGAGTAGGAAGCATCTGAATAGACCACCAAATCCTCGCTTCCTTCGGGTAATGACAAGACAGGGGCTTGGGTCAGTCTTGCCTTCAACTCCTCAAAAGCCCTTTCTTGCTCTTGACCCCACACGAACTTTACATCCTTACGGGTCAACTTGGTTAGTGGAGAAGCGATCTTGGAAAAGTCTTGGATGAATCTTCTGTAGTAGCCCGCCAAACCCAAGAAACTACGAATCTCGGGTGGCGTCTTTGGATACTTCCATTGCATCACTATCTCCACCTTTTCCGGGTCCACCATGATTCTGTCAGGATTCACCACATGACCCAAGAATTGATCTTCGCACAACCAGAACGCGTACTTGGAGAATTTGGCATATAACTTCTCCTTTCTTAATGTCTCCAATACCTCCCGAATGTGACCGGCATGTTCTTCTTCGCTCTTCGAGTAGATCAGGATATCATCAATGAACACAATCACTGATCTATCCAACATCGGCCGGCACACTCGATTCATCAAATCCATAAAGGCAGCTGGCGCGTTAGTTAGACCAAAAGACATAACGAGGAACTCGTAGTGTCCATAAAACGTACGGAAAGCTGTCTTAGGAATGTCTTGTTCCTTTACCTTCAGTTGATGATAGCCAGATCGTAGATCTATTCTTGAGAACCAACTGGCACCTTGGAGCTGGTCGAACAAGTCATCAATCCTTGGTAACGGGTACCGATTCTTCACCGTCAACTTGTTCAGCTCTCGATAGTCAATGCACATTCACATACTTCCGTCCTTTTTCTTTACAAACAATACTGGAGCACCCCATGGAGAGATACTCGGTCGAATGAATCCCTTATCCATTAACTCCTGCAATTGGCTCATGAGTTCCTTCATCTCAGTCGGAGCTAATCGATATGGTGCTTTGGCGACGGGTTGAGCACCGGGTATCAAATCAATTTGGAACTCAATCTCGCGATCCGGTGGCACGCCGGGTAAGTCTTCCGGGAATACGTCCGGAAAGTCACACACCACTGGTACCTCAGGTAGTTGTGGTACCGACGCATCCACATCTTTTACGTAGGACAAGTAGGCACTACATCCACGCTTCATGCACTTTCCCGCCACCGCCATCGAAATCACCTTCGGGATTGTAGTAACGCGATCTCCATAAATCGTAACCAAACTCCCATCGGGCGCAACTAATCGAATCATCTTCTTGTGACATACGATGTTTGCTTCATAGGTTGCTAACCAGTCCATCCATAGTACTATATCGAATCCACCTAGGGGCATCACATGTAACCTAGCAGCAAACCTATGACCTTCGAGTTCTATGGCACAGTCCTCTATCACATCAGTAATTCTAGTGGACTTACCAATAATGGTTTCTACATCGAATGGTTCACTGACACTCCTACTACTAACAAGCAACTTAGCACAGAAAGTAGTGGAAATGAAACTCCTACTAGCACCGGAATCAAACAATATAGAGGCACAAGTTTGGTTTACTAGAAACATACCTGACACGACATCAGGATCAGTTCTGGCTTCCTCCCGGGTCATAGTGTAAGCTCTAGCACTTGCCCTCTGCCCTCCTTCCTCCGGCTTCTTCTTCGCTCCAGAGCTCTCCGCTCTCGGCTTCTTACAGTCTTTGGTCGCGTGGCCCTCCCCGCCACAGTTATAGCACTTCAGCACCCTACAGTCTCTAGCGATGTGGCCAGACTTGCCACATCTGAAGCATACATTCATTCCCATCCTGCTTTCACCGACATGCTCCCTTCCACATCTGCCATACTTTTTCAGCCCTGATCTTGACGACACCCCACAGTCGTCCACCTTCATCTTCTTGTTGTTTGGAGTGAAACCAACACGTCCAAACCTCTTCCCATTTCAGTTTTTACCATCCCCACTCATCTTCTTCACCTCCACCACAGGCTCCTCTTGCTCATCATACAATCTACCCGCCAAATCCACCATCGATCGAAAGGTACCTGGCTGAGCAGCAATCAGGTGTCTGCGAATATCAGCGTCACCTGATCCGGCACCAGCCTCGCCATCTTATTGAATTTGGTGGTGTACTGCTGGTGGGTCATGGTTCCCGCTTCAAGTTGCAAGAACTCCCTCTCGATTTTATCGAGTTCCCTGTGAGGACAAAGTTCCTCGATCACCAACTGCTTAAACTCCTTCCATCGCATTTTCCCAATGGCTCTGGCACCCTCAGCTTGGACAAGGTTGTCCCACCAACGCAGCGCTGAATCAACGAAAGAGTGACTCGCGAACTTCACCTTCTGGTCCTCACGACACTCACTGATTTCCAAAACTGCCTCCATCTTCCTCACCCAGCGGTTAGCGGCAGCAACATTTCCATTGCCATCAAAAGTTGGGGGCTTACACCTTTGGAACGCCCTATAACTGCACCCTCTGGTCGCTACCCCCACTACATCATCCTCCTCCTCATCGGACAACACCGTCTCAGGCTCCGGTTGTTCCTCCTCCCCTCTGCTTCCCCTGCCCGATGATCTCTTTCTAGTCTCCTTCTCCTTCTTCTCCTCGCCTTTCACAGCCCTGATGACTTCAGTCACCATAGACGGTAAAACTGTCTGCATGACCTGGTGTACTTCATTAGCAATCGCCTCCCTAGCTGAGGCATTCAAGCTAGCATTCTTATTCTCTTCGCTCCGGCCATGAACCTCAGGGTTCACATGGGTCGTCTCAGGAGCCTTAGCACTCCTAGTCATACGCGGATGGCCTCTGCCTCTAGGAGTCTTGGAAGATTTTTGCCCAGCCATCCTCTAACACACTATAAGATTCAAACACCAACACGGTCATTCAAGGTAATAACTCAGTTTATGTCAAGTATAGTAAGTCCCTAATTACAGTGCCAGTTGTGATTAGCCACTTACTTTACTCTTCATACCCCAAGCATTTCTTATCATGACTTAATCAGTACCTAAATCTACTAAGAGCACATAAATCAAATAGCATGCACACATAATACCGATTAACATTAAGAAAAGACATACCTGATGGCACGTAGCTACTCGGGCTGACATCTCTCCATTTGTCCAATTTTCAGTTTAAGTTTAGGTTTTAAAAATTTATTTAAACCAATTCTCTTAAACTCGGGCTGACATCCCTTGTTTACTATGTACTCTTTTATCTTTATCTTTCACTGTCTATGTGGACCAATGAGCAATACCCTAAACTATGTGCGCGGGGGAAATGGTGTTGGGCCCTCTTTTTCCCACAAGGGGCTCTACATACTGTACACAAGGCTGACCCAGACACCTAGGGTATGCTGCAAAGGTAAGCCAATCTTAATTGACTGGCCCCGTGTGCACCTGAAGGTAGCTAACCCGCATCACGGTTGAGCTAACGACCTCATGGTCGTGACCCTCCTATGAACTTGCATGACTTGTTAACATTTTTTAAATTAGGTTCCACTTCTCTTCTTTATTACTCTTTCACTTATTTACTAGTAATACTTTACGTTACGATAATAAACACGCCACGTAAAGTCACATACTACTAATGATGATAATAATAATAATATTAATAATAATAATAATAATAATAATAATAATAATAATAATAATAATAATAATAATAAACAATCATATAACAATCATAGTTATGCATGAAACCCATCGTTAATAAGCCCTAGTTAAACCTCGGTCAAAACCCTAAAAGCACAGACTCCCAAAAATTCTGTAATAAATTCTAAGTGTTTAGGCGCTTTGACACTATTTGGGCGCATGAGCACTGTTTAGGCGTTTTAACACTATACAGGCGCATTAACCAACACTGAACTCTTTCATCACTCAGTCGCATGAGCTATCTCAGGCGTATGGAAACTTAGGCGCATGGACACCTAGTTGCATGGCCATTCGGACGCATGGACACTATTGGGGCGTATGACCCATTCGGTCGCATAGACACTTAGGCGCATGGGCCACTTGGGCGCATGGGCTATACTTGGACATTTCTAAGGCAATCTCAGGCACATGGGCTACTATTCAGGCGCATGGGCTATACTTAAATTCTTCTAAGGCATTTTCAGGCGCATGAGCCTTATATAGGCGCATGAACCTTCTGTTCAACATGTTTCTAGCATGAGTTTGAACCCATTCATCATACCTATCTGTTCTAAGCTCAACATGGCTATTCTAAACATGAACAACCTATAAGCATCTAAGAGCCAACATCTAACATGCATAATACATACGGGTAAACATACATAAACATTGTAAAATCATTTTAATACATTTTCAGCCCCAAGAAAAGTGTAGAACAAGTAAAACCGGGGTCTAGAAACTCACCTGGTGCAACTTGGGTGTTTCTTCCTTCTAACCCGCTTGCAAAAGAGTTCAAACACCTAAGAACACACCAAAACACACACACACACGGACACACACAAGCATATAAGCACATAAGCATGAAACCGAGACAAAAACCCAACATGAACACTTAAAATCCTCAAATTCTTACCTTGAATTCAATCCTCTTCTTCTCTTCTTCTTCAAAACCAAGAGTGTTTTTTGCTCTCTTCATTTCTCTCTCTAAAATGACCAAAGATTTGGGTGTAGAAAAGGTGATGGGCGGCCATGCCACCTTTACACCAACTTTTTCAAAGATTTTGTCCTTTTGGACACTTTTAGTCCCTCTACTTGGACTTTATTGCTTTTCTTTCTTTTATTCTTTATTTCTTGTTCTTTCTTTTATTTTTAACAATTAACCGGGTGTTACATCATCCCTCCCTGGATTACTGCCACTTAAGCACACTTAAATGTAGAGTTCTCCACTCATCCACATCCAGTATGCCCAAAACACGTTATATTAGAGGTCAGACAATACTTATGAACGTAGCAACTCTCTTGTCCACTGCCGGTTTGAGGTTACTTAGGATGTCATAATCACCACCCTTTGGACTCATCGTCCTTGATGAGCCCGAGAACTCACTATCCTTGATAAGGTTTGTCACACTTATAAGACCAAGCATATAATTCCATTGATACGTTTCCTTGAAGAGATTTTGATCTTTTTGTGTTTAATGTGTATATAGAACTACCATGTGAACGGCTTATATCAATTTCATAAATTCAATGATGAATAAGTTTCATAAAATAAAAGACGCTAATCATATAGCTTAAATTTACCGTATTGAAAATAATAACAAATACCTTTACATGTAA
This sequence comes from Flaveria ramosissima, assembly GCA_025215565.1. Taxonomy (NCBI): domain Eukaryota; kingdom Viridiplantae; phylum Streptophyta; class Magnoliopsida; order Asterales; family Asteraceae; genus Flaveria; species Flaveria ramosissima. The sequence continues at coordinate 11,907,166 of CM046043.1, read as the reverse complement.
ACAAGTAACTGAAATAAGAAAAGAAACAAAAATTTTCTAATGAAAAATACAAGCCATATGGTAAAAAAAAGAATATTTTTGTATTGTCTTTAAAGGAGCACGTCCTTCATTGTGGACTTGGAGTTTCAAATCCTTAGCCCTTGGGTTTCTAACCCTCTTTACTAAGTACAAGTACAAATGTCATATTTAAATATAAGGGAGAAAAAATTGTATGTTTCTATCATATAGATAGTTGAAGTGCTAAATTTTTGCACCTTGCATGGCAACACCTTTGCGTTTTACTTTGGATTCACCCTTCCATTCATCTTATTTGGCTTGCCCTTTGCCTTAGCTTTAAGCTTTCTAATTATCTGTCACACCACTACTTATAGCGGAAACACGAGTATGTAATGGATGAGATGATTGTCATAACACATTATTATGTAACAGAGAATCAATAACTGAAATGTATCCAACGTGTCATGAAGTCACCTGACATGAATGGAGACTTGTGTCGTGGTTAATCACTTCCACGACATGCATAATGAAACAAATGTTGTAGAAACCGCACAAGCTCAATTCAATGCTAAACTCAAACGCCTTCCAAAATTGAGAAATATGATGGAACAACAGACCCGAATGATCACATTAATGTTTCGTTAACGTGGAGGTGTCGAGTAGCGGACCATCCCAGTTTGGTGTCACATATTCATCCGGACACTAATTGGGTTGCGTTGTGTGGTTTGATAGTTAAATGTTGAATAATTTTTTAGTAAGTTCCTATAACAATTCAGTCAACAATGTCACTATACAAAGGATAAGATCGAGATATTGCATAACCGGATGAAGAATGGCGAATCAATTGAGGATTTCATCACCATATATAATTAGAGAAAGTTTTCATATATGGTGAGTCGAGGAAGATCTAATGGTGGCCGGTTTAATTCAGGGTTTTCATAGTGATGATTTAATAAAAAGGTTATACATAATATAGAGTACTCCTAAAACCATAAAATCATTATTGGCTATACAATACCAGGAACAATTCCCCTAACTATCGTTGATTGACAAAGAATGCCGATAATCAGAAATTTATACTAACACACATTGTGATAGAGAGAAAAAAAGATTTTTCATAAACTTCAATGATTATTCCATCAATCTCTTACATACATATAAAGAAACAAAACAAAAGTCGAATGGGACACAAAACATAAACGGGCCAAAATCTGGGCCAAATGTAAAGTCCAACAAAATTTAAAAATAAGACAAAAATTAAAATAACTCAATGATGTAGGCAGAAACAAAAGGATAAGCAATTGAACCTGTTGATTCAACGAGAATACCAGGAACAATTCCCCTAACTATCGTTGATTCACAAAGAATGCCGATAATCAGGAATTCACACTAGCACACATTGTGATAGAGAGAACAAAAAAGATTTTTTATAAACTTTAATGATTATTTCACCAATCTCTTACATGCATATAAAGAAACAAAACAAAAATTGAATGGGCCACAAAACATAGATGGACCAGTATTTGGCAAAATGTAAAGTCCCAACAAAATTTAAAAATAAGACAAAAATTGAAATAACTCATAAAATAAGCTGTTTTTGGGCTGAAACGATGACTCAAACCGCCTACGGCTTTTGTGAAACTTGCTCCTCGGTCCAACGGTCGTTTCGACTGGGCGCAGGCCCAAAACGGAGACTTCTAGCCCAAGTTATGACCATTTCAGTGAAGCCCTTTTTGATAAGCGATCTAGAGCCTCCAAAAAAGCTATAGCTTGCTCATCCACACTTGGGCCCACACCACATATACAGGCATACACACGATACCACGAATGGTTGTGACACAAGTTTTAAATGCAAATGATTATTGGTCAGGGATGCATTAAACAACAGTTGAAGAACTTTGGAAATGCTTCGAATGTCAACAACATGCACTTTCATGTCTCAAGCCCAAAAAATTTGATCTTAGAAAGTGATGCCTGGTTGTTTCAGAAATTGGCGTTTGACATTGTAGGACCTTTCTTAGAGGCATCGGGAAAGATGAAATTATGTTGGTAGTAGTGTTATAAAACTCGTCCTAGTACTCGGGGTGTACACGTAACTTGGCCATTTACTAATGGGACTTTCTTCAACCCGATCTCATAACCCGGAATCGGCCAACCTTGGTCAAAATCAATCCTAGTCGGATTTACTTGAAGCTAGGCGACTCAACTTGACCCTACTTGGAGCTTGGCGGGCCAACTCGGCCCAACTCGAAAAATTTGGACTTTCGATGTTTTCTTTAGTTTTTGCTATTTTTCATTGTTTTTTGTTGGATTTCTATTGTTATTATGATGATATCTTGGAATACGACTACTAAATGATTTCTATCTCTATAATATTATGGAATAATATTAATTTTAAATTATTTTAGTATTTAAACATATCTGCTTTCAATTTATTTTGATATTAACATATACTGTTATAATATTTGAGAGATTTATAATTTCCTAATTTTCTTTTTATAATTTGTCATGTCCGAGTATTTCTAGAGTACTCCCCGCCTAGAATGAGTACTCGTAATTCCCCGCTCGACCGACCTTGCAGCGTTTAGTGACTTTTACAATAATGGAGCCTACAAACTGGCTCACCTAGATGGAAAGGAAATGTTGCGCACCTAAAATGGCCATCAACTTTTAGATTTTTTTATATGTCATGTTTCATGAGTGAACATTGTCATGCATTTTTCATGTCTGGTTGCAAAAGAACAATAAAAAAGCACTTTCTTTGTTACTTTTCAACTATCACAGATATGGTAACATTTTACATAATATATCCCAATGGGGATACATAGTCACCTAATTGGGTGCACTTATAATTATTTACACATGAGATCATGTAGACGGATGTGTCATCACTTGTCTACATAATATCTCCGGACAGGTATACATAATCACCTGGAGAGGTGCACTTATAATTATTTACAAATTAGATCATCCAAATAGACGTGTCTTCACTTGTCCACACAATATATGTAGGTGGGTATACAAAGTCACTCGAATGGGGGGCGCTCTTAATTATTTACATGTTAGACCATCTGGACGGATGTGTCTTCACTTGTCTACATAATATATCCACATGGATATACATAGTCACTTAAACGGGCGCATTTATAACTATTCAGATGACTAGCCATCCAGACGGATGTGTTTTCACTTGTTTACATAATATATCCGAGCAGATACACATAGTCACCCGGATGAGGGCAGTCTTAATTATTTACATGTTAGACCATGTGACAGATGTGTCTTAACTTGTCTACATAATATATCCAGATAGATATAGGTAGTTAGCCAAACGAGTGAACTTATGATTATTCCCGTGATTAGACCATCCAGACGGACGTGTTTTCATTTCTCTACATAATATATCCATACATAGTCACCCGGAGGGGGACACTCTTAATTATTTACATGTTAGACCGTCCAAAATGTAACACCCGGAAATTTTCTTTGAAGCCGATAAAAAAAGAAAAGAAATAAAGTCCGAAGTCGGGGGACCAAACCCGCCAACGGGAGAAGGTTGGATGAGTGGGAGTATAAAAGTGGGAAATCACCCCATTCTTGCCATGTTCAACCAAAGAGAAGAAGAATAAAAGGAGAAAAGAGGAGGAAAGCTTGGTTCGGGTGGATTCGAGCGTGGAAATCGAAGTGTAGCGGGTCAAATCGAAGCTCTACTCGACGGTATCGTTTGGGTGAGTTATAGGACCCCTCGTTTACACGTTTTTGAAAGATTTTAGGGCTGGAACAAATTTGAAAACCCTTTTTCGAGTTTTTAGGTGTAAACCCGTTTATGTAAGTATGTGTATGTGTATGGCTCGTTTGGGGCTTGATTTCGTGCTTGGTTATGCTTGAATGAGGTCGTGGTATGCTTCCCTAAGGTTTAGAAGGGTTGATTTGAGCTTAAAAGAGGTTTGGAAGAGTTTGGAGGCCGAAAACGCCCGCTGCAGTTCGGGATGAACTGTATTCTGCGCACAGCTAGGGCTATGCGACTGGAGGTCCATGCGACCGAATGGCCTGCGACTGGGTCCATACGCACGACAGAAGTGCGACTGAGGTTCATCCGTATATGAGTAGTGCGACTGAGGGTCATACGTACGAGGGCTATGCGACTGGAGGAAATGCGAATGAGGGCTATGCGACTGAATGAAATGCGAATGAGGTTCATGCGACTGAAGGTCATGTGACTGGAGTCCATACGCCTGTGAATCGTGCGATTGAGGTTCATAAGCATGAAAGTTGTGCGACTGAGGGCCATTCGCATGAAGGTCATCCGACTGAGGTCCATACGCCCAGATGTCATACGACTGAGATTCATTCGCATGGGAAGCATGCGATTGGAGTCTATGCGATTGGAGGTCCATTCGCCTGAGTGTTCTCATACGCAAGAGAGACCATGCGACCGAATAGAGTCCATACGCTCAAATGACCATAGTGTTGTTTGACTTTCGGGAAGTGCGGGCGTAGGCTCGGATCTTGGGGTTGTAGATGATGTGGTGGGCATGGATGATGAGCTGATGATGATGATGACGCGATGCATGATGATGCGTGATGCCGTATGGTTTTATATGATGTGATGCGCGTGATTCGTGTGATGTTTGATGTTGTGTGATTGTGTGATGTTGTATGTTATGCATGATGTATGTTATAGGTGTGTGATGTTGCCTTGTGTGATTGATGTTGTATGTTGTTATGTTCCTTATTGTTATGTGTGATTATCTTCCCGTGGTTGTGCGATGTACGTTAATGAATGTAATTAAAATATTATGTAACGTAAAGTGGAAGATAATGAAAAGAGGAACGCAATGAATGAATGCAAGCATGAACGAACAAATGAGAGTAAGGATGGCTTGTAAAAGAAGAAAGGAGGTTCACGACTCATTGAGAGTTGTTAGCTCAACTGTGTGTGTATTATAGCGTGCGATCTTGGCTAACTCATAAGGGGACATAGACACAGTAGGGAGTTCAGTTTTGGTAACTGCTCCGATACGTGCAATGTGGTATTTACTGTGTGCTATGTAGCGTGCGATTTGGGCTACCTCATGTGGTTTATGTAGCGCGTGATCTTGGCTAACCCTTGAGATGGCGTGCAATTCTGGCTAAACCCCAAGAGTTCTCTCACACACAGGAGGAGTCGGTCTTGGTGACCACTCTGTTGGTGTGATTTGTGCGATATGTACGATGGACAGCATAAGGGATTATAGACACAGTAGGGAGTTCAGTTTTGGTAACTGCTCTGATACATGTGATGTGGTATTTAATGTGTGCTATGTAGCGTGTGATTTTGGCTAACTCATGTGGATTATGTAGCGTGCGATCTTAGCTAACCCATGAGATAGCGTGCGATTTTGGCTACCTTATGTGTGCGATCCGTGCGATATGTACTTCGGGTACGATGATGCGAAGGTGCGATTTGAGCGAAAGTGCAAAATGTATGAAATGAACGAACGTAAGAAAAGATGTTATAACGAATGAAGCGAATGATAATGTACCGTGCGATGATTAACGAATGAAGAACGTAACGAATGTAATGGAAGATAATAGTTATATTATCTGTATGTATGTATGTTGTGTGATCGCGTATGAAGTTAACGAATGGTTTTATAAAGGAAGTAAAGTATGTTTTATTTAAAACTAGAACTCACTCAGCAACACTGACTTTGATGTGTTTCAGTTGGCAGGTATGTTGCTGAGGATGGCACGGGGCGACTACTCAGTTCTTTTGGGATGGCATCCAATGTCATAATGCTTTTGTAACGAAATGTAAAATGATATTATGTAATGAACGGTTGTATTATTTTGCAAAAGCATTTTGATGAAATGAAAATGTTGTTTTAAATGTTTCCGCTGCAACGTTTTATTAAAATTAAATGTAATTATATGTTTTAGGTGCGATGAGAAACCAACTGTAAGCGTCCCGGGTACGGGGCCTCACAAGTTGGTATCAAGCCAAAGTTTAAGTGAAATGAGTAAATTTTCAAAATAAACCTTAACTTAAACTGAGAATGGGACGGAAGGGGAATGGGATGCCAATCTGAGTAGCTGCGTGCCATCAGGTATTTTCGTAATGTTAATCGGTATTATGTGCGCATGTTATATGGTTTATGTGTTGCTGGTAGATTTAGATACTGATGTAGTCAGGACAGGTAATGCTTGGGGTATGAAGAGTAAAGTAAGTGGCTAATCACAACTGGCCACTGTAATTAGGGACTTAGTATACTTGACATAAACTGAGCTGTTCCTTGAATGACCGTGTTAGTATTTGAATCTTTTAGTGTGTTTAGAGAATGGCCGGTGGTAGATCTTCAAAAGCTTCTCGTGGTGGAGGTGGTGGTGGACGTGGTGCTGAACCACGAGTCACAAGAGGAAGGCCTAGGGCCGAAGAGGTGGCTCATGAAGAACCCGAGACCCCTCATCTGGAGGGCGGTGATGAGAGTGCTAATCTGAGGGCCTCAGTGAGAGAGGCGGTCGTGGAGGAAGTGCATCAGGTCATACAGACGATCCTACCGTCTATGGTGACCGAAGTGATTAAGGCTGTAAAGGAAGGAGAGTGGAAAGAGATGAACAGGTCCTCGAGAGGACGGGAGCAATCGGAGCCTGAAACGGTTCTCTCTGATGATGAAGAAGGGGAGGAAGAAGAGCCTGCGCCGGAGGCGGCACGAGGCGGCACGAGGCTGTAATTATGGGGCGTTTCAACGATGCAAGCCCCTTACTTTTGATGGCAATGGCACTGCTGCTGCTGCTCACCGATGGGTGAGGGAAATGGAGCTGTTTTAAATATCAGCGAGTGCCGAGGAGATCAGAAAGTAAATTTGTTACCCACTATTTTGTGGACTCAACTTTGTGCTGGTGGGACAACATAGTCCAAGTTGAGGGAAGCAGGGCTATCGGAAGGATGAGATGGTTAGAGTTGAAAAGGCTAGTGATTAAGGAGTTCTGTCCTCACCGTGAGATGGATAAAGTTGAAAGAGAGATCCTGCAGCTGGAGGCGGGAACAATGACGCATCAGCAATACACTACCAAATTCAACGAAATGGCACGGCTGGTGCCGGATCAGGTGACACCTCTTTCGCGAAAGATCAAGAGGTATATTCTGGGCTTGCCGGCGGATATCCATAGGCACATGATCGCTGCCCGACCGAGCACGTTTAGGTCAGTAGTTGATTTGGCAGGAAGGTTGTACGATGAAAGAACTGTAGTGGTGGTGGCTGAAGACAGTGAGAAAGGTGATGGAGACCAGAACTGGAGGGGGAAGAGAACTGGATGGGGTGGTGTCCCGATGAATAATAAGCACGCACGGGGGATGACCGTCGTGTGATCACACCCGGTGCGGAGTCGAACAGATGTGGTAAATGCGGGATGGAGCATTTGGGAGAATGCAAAAGGGGACCAAACACTTGCTTCAAGTGTGGGAAGCCTGGTCATGTGGCTAGGGAATGTGGAACTGTGAGATGTTATAATTGTGGAGAAATTGGCCACATGAGCAGGGACTGTAAGAAGCCAAGGGCGAAAGGTTCGGGAGTGAAGAGGACCGGGGGAGAAGGACAGAGGGCGAACGCAGCGCCTACACGATGATGCAGGAGGAGGCTAGGGCGGACCCCGATGTTGTGTCAGGTACGTTTCTAGTAAATAAATCCTTAGCCTTTGTGTTATTCGATGCTGGCGCTAGTAAAAGTTTTATTCCTGCTGCTTTCTGTGCTAAATTGCCTGTTAGTGGTAAGAATATAGATACGCCCTTCGATGTGATCATAGGAGTGGATCGTTTGGCAGACTACGAGGCGAACACGGTGTGTCGCAAAAAGATGATATGGTTGACAGCGCCTGACGGGATCACGGTGATGGTTTAAGGTGATTGAGTCACGACGATTCCAAAGGTTATTTTAATGGCAGTGGCGGGAAAATGCATGAGGCGTGGAAGTATTGCCTACTTGGCCGATGTAAGGTATGAAGCATGATATGGTGGTGTACGAGATTAAATGCCTTACTTGTTTACAAGGGAAGGCCGAGCACCAAATGCCGTATGGGAAGTATTGAGGTGAGCGAGGCCACGACTGAGAAGCTCGAAAGGATCAAATCCTTGATGAAGGTAGCCAAAGATAGACAAGAAGTCGTGTGTGGATAAACGACGTAGACCGATTGAACTCTAGGTGGGAGACTGGAAAAGAGATGAGACAGTATTGCCCGCGATGGTTTAAGGAATAACAGGTTTCGGGGACGAAACCTATATAAGGGTCATACGTACAAGGGCTATGCGACTGGAGGAAATGCGAATGAGGGCTATGCGACTGAATGAAATGCGAATGAGGTTCATGTGACTGAAGGTCATGCGACTGGAGTCCATACGCCTGTGAGTCGTGCAATTGAGGTTCATACGCATGAAAGGTGTGCGATTGAGGGCTATTCGCATGAAGGTCATGCGACTGAGGTCCATACGCCCAGATGTCATGCGACTGAGCTTCATTCGTATGTGAAGCATGCGATTGGAGGCTCTGCGATTGGAGGTCCATTCGCCTGAGTGTCCTCATACGCATGAGAGACCATGCGACCGAATAGAGTCCATACGCTCAAATGACCATAGTGTTGTCTGACTTTCGGGAAGTGCGGGCATAGGCTCGGATCTTGGGGTTGTAGATGATGTGATGGGCATGGATGATGAGCTGATGATGATGATGACGCGATGCATGATGATGCGTGATGCCGTATGGTTTTATATGATGTGATGCGCATGATTCGTGTGATGTTTGATGTTGTGTGATTGTGTGATGTTGTATGTTATGCATGATGTATGTTATAGGTGTGCGATGTTGCCTTGTGTGATTGATGTTGTATGTTGTTAGGTTTCTTATTGTTATGTGTGATTATCTTCCCGCGGTTGTGCGATGTACGTTAATGAATGTAATTAAATTATTATGTAACGTAAAGTGGAAGATAATGAAAAGAGGAACGTAATGAATGAATGCAAGCATGAACGAACAAATGAGAGTAAGGATGACTTGTAAAAGAAGAAAGGAGGTTCACGACTCATTGAGAGTTGTTAGCTCAACTGTGTGTGTATTATAGCTTGCGATCTTGGCTAACTCATAAGGGGACATAGACACAGTAGGGAGTTCAGTTTTGGTAACTGCTCCGATACGTGTGATGTGGTATTTACTGTGTGCTATGTAGCGTGCGATTTTGGCTACCTCATATGGTTTATGTAGCGTGCGATCTTGGTTAACCCATGAGATGGCGTGCGATTCTGGCTAAACCCCGAGAGTTCTCACACACACAGGGGGAGTCGGTCTTGGTGACCACTCCGTTGGTGCGATTTGTGCGATATGTACGATGCACAACATAAGGGATTATATACACAGTAGGGAGTTCAGTTTTGGTAACTGATCTGATACGTGCGATGTGGTATTTACTGTGTGCTATGTAGCGTGCGATTTTGGCTAACTCATGTGGATTATGTAGCGTGGGATCTTGGCTAACCCATGAGATAGCGTGCTATTTTGGCTACCTTATGTGTGCGATCCGTGCGATATGTACTTTGGGTACGATGATGCGAATGTGCGATTTGAGCGAAAGTGCGAAATGTATGAAATGAACGAACGTAAGAAAAGATGTTATAACGAATGAAGCGAATGATAATGTACCGTGCGATGATTAATGAATGAAGAATGTAACGAATGTAATGGAAGATAATAATTATATTATCTATATGTATGTATGTTGTGTGATTGTGTACGAAGTTAACGAATGGTTTTATAAAGGAAGTAAAGTATGTTTTATTTAAAACTAGAACTCACTCAGAAACGCTGACTTTGATGTGTTTCTAGTTGGCAGGTATGTTGCTGAGGATGGCACGAGGCGACTACTCAGTTCTTTTGGGATGGCATCCAATGTCATAATGCTTTTGTAACGAAATGTAAAATGATATTATGTAATGAACGGTTGTATTATTTTGCAAAAGCATTTTGATGAAATGAAAATGTTGTTTTAAATGTTTCCGCTGCAACGTTTTATGAAAGTTAAATGTAATTATATGTTTTAGGTGCGATGAGGAACCAACTGTAAGCGTCCTGGGAACGGGGCCTTACACAAAAAGATGTGTCCTCACCTATCTACATTATACATCCTGACGGCTATACATAGTCACCTGGACAGATAAACTTGCTATTGTAAAACCGATTCAAAGAAAGAACAAAATTGACTGTGAATCCACTATTGAAATGATTTAAAATGTTATTGAATATTGAGAACAATTGAGAACTAAGAAAATCTATCTCAAAACGAATGAAAGGATTATATTCTAAAACAGTAACTGATCCTTATATACACGAATCAGGCCTAACAGTCTTAACAACCTATTTACAATTTACCCCCTTTATGTTTAGGAAACATATCTTCCGAAGGTAATCTTAACTTCCGAAGTTATGGAAATACTTCCGAAGCAAACATTCTTCTTCCGAAGAATAAACCTGCTTCTTCCGAATCCAACAAGATTTCTTTCGAAGTATTATTATGTCTCTATGATCAACTCTAACTCCTCACAATCTCCATCTTTCGAGTATGCATCATAGAACACCAATAATAACATCAACCAATAGCAAGCTTTGTAACACAATACTCAAATTTAGAACCTGGCACCAGCTTTGTAAGAATATCTGCAAGATTCTTATTTGTTCCAACTTGTTTGCCAGAACTTCTTTATTGCTAACCACTTCTTGAATAAAATACAATCTAACATGAATATGCATTGTCCTTTCATGAAAGACATTGTTCTTAGCAAGTTGTACAGCACATTGATTGTCACAGAACACCACTGTATCAGACAATCTCATACCTAACTCAGCAACCAGTCTTTGTAACCACAATGACTCTTTTATAGCTTTAGTTAATGCCATATACTCTGCTTCGGTAGTAGACAATGCAACCACATGCTGCAATTGAGCCTTCCAGCTTACCACATTGCCCATCACTCTGAACACATACCCTGTGATAGACCTTCCCTTGTCAAGATCCTTTGCAAAGTCAGAATCAACATACCCGTCAACTCTATCTTGACCTTCAACTTCCTTCAGACCAAAGATCAATCCCTAATCTTTAGTATGCTTAAGATATCTAAGAATCCATTTAACAACATCCCAGTGAACTCTCCCCGGTGACGAAATAAACCTGCTAACCAGGCTCACATCATAAGCCAAATCAGGCCTGGTGCACACCATTAGATACATAAGACATCCCACTACATTTGCATATTGCACCTTCTCCATATATGACAACTCATCTTCAATACAAGGACTGTCTTCCATGGACAACTTGAAATGAGCCCCAATAGGAGTTTTAACACCCTTACACTCATGCATACCATAAAGCTTCAAAACTTTATTTGCATAAGAAGTCTGTGACAACTTCAACTGTCTAAAACTCCTATCTCTGGTAATCTCCATTCCCAAAATCTTCCGAGCATTACCAAGTTCCTTCATTTCAAACTCCATCATGAGTAACTTCTTTGTAGCATCAATCTCATCTTGTACCTTACATGCTATCAGCATATCATCTACATACAACAGCAAATACATATAATCCCCACTAGAACATCTCCTATGATAAACACAACTATCATAGTCACTCCTAGTGAAACCATGAGTCACTATAAACTCATCAAACCGCTTGTACCACTGTCTTGGTGACTGCTTCAGACCATACATTGACCTCTTCAACAAACACACTTTATCCTCCTTGCCTTTAACCTCAAAACCCATAGGTTGCTTCATATAAATATTTTCATCCAAGAACCCATGTAAAAAAGCTGTCTTAACATCTAGTTGTTCCAACTTTAGATCAAGAGCAGCTGTAATAGACAAAATTATACGAATAAAAGTATGCTTCACTACTGGTGAAAAGATCTCATTATAGTTAATACCTTCCCTCTGAGTAAATCCTTTAGCTACCAACTGAGCTTTGAATCTAGGACCCTCAGCACCAGGAACACCATCCTTGACTTTATACAGCCACTTACAAGCTACCAGCTCTTGCTCTACTAGCTTATCAGCCAATTTCCATGCTTCATTTTTCTTCAGGGAATTCATCTCCTTAACTGTAAAACCATGCCACTTGTCACTTTCATCTGATGACATAGCCTTAGCAAAACTCAAAGGTTCATAGATACTCTCCTCCTCAGCAGCTGTGAAGGCAACAGCTGACACATCATGATCCTGCCTGTATATGATAGGAGCTACAACCTTTCTTCTAGGTCTATCTTTGGCAATACTATGAGTAGTATGGGACTCATGATTCACTTCACATTCAATCCCACTGCTTGACCCAACAATCTTGTCTGAATCATCCTCATACTCCAACTCAATCTCAACTTTCTTTGGAGACTGAGACCAGATGTTAACACCTACCACATCCTTATACAACATGCCTTCTTGGAACTCTACATCCCTGCTTACTATTACCCGAGCTCCTTCTCCTTCCAACCTCCATATTCGATATCCCTTGACACTCTCAGGGTACCCCAAAAGAACACCCTTTTGAGCCCTTACATCAAGTTTATCCTGACTAACATGAAAGTAGACCACTGACCCAATCACCCTTAAATGACTACAGTCAGGTTTAACACCTGTCCACATCTCCATAGGAGTCTTCATACCCAAAGCTCTAGATGGAGATCTGTTAATCAGTTAAGCTTCAGATGTAACCAATTCACCCCAAAAACCTTTTGGAAACCCAGCATTAATCCTCATGCATCTTAGCCTTTCCAACAAGGTTCTATTCATCCTCTTAGCCAACCCATTTTGTTGGGGAGTACCGGGTACAGTAACATGTCTGGCTATCCCATGAGTTCTACAAAACTCATTGAACTCACTATTACATTATTCCAGCTCATTACCAGTCCTTAACTTCTTGACCTTCCTCTCACTTTAAGTTTCTACTAGAATTTTCCACTCTACAAACTTCTTAAAAGCTTCATTCTTATGCTTAAGAACATACACCCAAACTCTCCGTGAGTAATCATCTATGATAGACAAGAAATAACTAGCTCCATCTATAGTACTAGTTCTGGCAAGCCCCCACAAGTCAGAATGAACATAGTCTAAGGGGCTGTTTGGCAACATCTGAATGATTAAGTGCTGAACCAATAAGAGGTCTAAATCATTAAGTGCTGAATCATTAAGAGGTCTGAACCATTAAGAGCTAGTATATAATTTAACTATTCAAAGACAAATGTCTGACCAATTCAGATAATATGTCTTAACCATTCAGCATTAGACCTCTTAACCATTCAGCATCAATATAATGCTTAACCATTCAGAGGTAAATCTCTTAACCATTCAGACATGTGCTCGGGAAACAAACAGTCTGAACCATTAAGTGCTGAACCATTCAGACATCTGAACCATTAAGAGGCTGATTAAGAGGCTACCAAACAACCCCTAACACATTAGTAGAGATGTGTTTGCCAATCTTGAACTGAACCCTCTTACTTTTACCAAAAACACATGTCTCACAGAACCCTACATCATTCACCTTAAACTCACTAATGATGCCTTGTTTCCGTAATTCAATGAGACCCTTTTCACTAAAATGACCAAATCTCTTATGTCACACCAAAGAGCTATCATTCTTAGTAAGTGCCACACATGCACTTCCATACACTGCAGATCCCTCTAATCTGTATGTATTGTTACTTCTCCTAGTACCAGTTAACAATACTAAGGAACCCTTAACAATTCTAGCCATACCATTCTTTAACCCAACATAATAGTCTGACTTCCTAAAAGTCCCTAGTGATAACAAACTCCTTTTCAAACTAGGAATATACCTGATATCACTAATATCAACCTCAGTGCCATTATGTAACTTAAAAGTGATAGTACCTGACCTTAGAATTTTACAAGGCCGATTATCCCCAAGCTTTACTTCACCAAGATCTTCGATTTTCAACTCTTTAAAGAACTCCTTGACAGGAGTCATATGAAAAGAACACCCTGAGTCAAGTATCCATTCACCCATGTCTTCATCACAACACACATTCAGGACATCAGAGCCGTCATAGCCATCCAAAACTCCTTCTAATACATGGCCATTTTGCCTCTTTCTTGAACTTGACTCAGCTCCCTTCTTCCTCCTCTCCGGGCAGTCTTTCTTGAGATGTTTTTCCGAATTGCACACATAGCACCTTTGTTTGGTTCTTGATCTTGATCTAGCTTAGCTCTTGCCTTACGATGACCTTTGTTCTGATCTCTCGCGCACAAACAGCCCATCACTTGAATCTTCTTGTACATCACTCCTTTTTTTCAATTCTTTAGAATTCATGGCTGTAAGAACCTCTTCCATTGATAATGTCTCTCGACCATACATCAATGTGTCAACAAAGTGTTCATATGACTTTGGCAACGAAGTCAAAAAGATGATAGCTTGGTCTTCATCTTTCAATTTCGTGTCAATATTTTCAAGATCCAAGATAAGTTTGTTGAACTCATCTGTGTGATCTTCCAAAGTCTTGTTTGCCGCCATGTGAAACGTATAAAGACGTTTCTTTAGGTACAGTCGATTTGCCAACGACTTCGTCATATACAAGCTTTCTAGTTTCGTCCAGATTCCGGCAGCCGAGTCTTCCTTTGACACTTCTCGAAGCACCTGATCTCCCAAGGACAAAATTATTGCACAGTGCTCCTTCTCCATGATCTCACGTTTCTCTTTCTCTGTCAAATCCGACGGCAAATTTGCCTCCCCTGCAAGCGCTCCCACCAATCCCTGGTGTACAAGCAGCGCTCGCATCTTGACACGCCATAACCCGAAATCATTCTTCCCATCGAACTTTTCAAGATCGAACTTCGTGAACACCATCTTTGATTCTCCAATTTCCCTTCTGATCACAGCCGTGATCTTCTTCTTTCTTCAATTGAACCGAACTTGGCTCTGATACCAATTGTTGTAAAACCGATTCAAAAAAAGAACAAAATTGACTATGAATCCACTAGTGAAATGATTCAAAATGTTATTGAATATTGAGAACAATTGAGAACAAAGAAAATCTATTTGAAAACGAATGAAAAGATTATATTCTAAAATAGTAATTGATCCTTATATACACGAATCAGGCCTAACAATCTTAACAACCTATTTACAATTTACCCCCTTTATGTTTAGGAAACATATCTTCCGAATGTAATCTTAACTTCCGAAGTTATGGAAATACTTCCGAAGCAAACATTCTTCTTCCGAAGAATAAACCTGCTTCTCCGAAGCCAACAAGATTTTTTCCGAAGTATTACTATGTCTCTATGATCAACTCTAACTCCTAACACTTACGATTATTAATTATTTACTTGACCACCCGGATGAATAAATCAAGGTTAGCCGGATGGGTGTGCCCTATTTATTAAGTGTAATTGAGCAAATATACTTTGGTCACTGGACGAATGGGTCTACAGCTACTCAAAATATAAATTACTCATAAAGCAGTGCTAATACGTTGACATGGCAAATACAGATGAATACTTATTACATACCTAGATAGGTATACATGTAATCTTTTACATTCAAATTATTCACACAGTTAGACATGCATGTTCATATAATAACATAATCAAAAAAATTCTAACCAGTAAGCGTACACATGAACATTATAAAAGGGGTCAGAAAGTAACATCGGAATAACTCTAGGCGAAAGGGTTTAGCATTACAGAAAAAAAGCTAAGGCAACGGCTCAGATGGGGCAGTATTTTCCTCCTTCACCAGGGTCAAGAATTTCTTGAGAGCGGTCACATCTTCGATGCTGCGGGTCATGGTTGATTAGCAAGATAATTTAATTCAGTCACATGTTTGTTATGTTTTATTAGGTCAATTGCTAAGTCAAGTTTGTTGAGAGTAATATGGTTGAATAAGTCTTTGTAAATGTGATCATGCAGAGGCTACGTGGAGAGTTGGTTGTTGGAGTCATTTTTATGTGTCTTTGAGTCTATTTAAAGCTTAATGTAGTACAATAAAAGTGTGAGTTTAGTAGCAGAAAATATTCATCTTCTTCCTATCTATACTTGTGTGTTTTGAGTGTACGTGTTTTATTGGGGCCTGATCCAACATTTGGTATCAGAGCGCTCATGTTGAAGAGGCTGTTTTGAGACTCGTTTCAAGGGTGGTGCAGCCCTTTGGCTGCGGGGCTGACGACAAAGAAGCTAGCGGGTGATGTTATCAAAGAGAAAGAAGAAAAGAGTTCTAGGTAGTGAATCGAGTCAGTGTGTTTGATCTGTGTGATTGAGGGTACAAGCCTGTGTAGTTGTTTTGGGTGTTTTATGATTGGTTTTACGTGAACAAAACAACGTTCTGTGTGAGACGGAAGAGACAAGGAAGAACCGACAAGCAGAGATAAAGACCATGGCCGGAAAGTGAGTTCCGGCGTGAGACTAAGAACGATCTATGTGATCGGGAAGAAAGGAACTTGTGTGTTAAGTCATTCAAGTAGAGAAGACAACCTGTGTGGAGCCAAAAGCAAGCTGCTGAGTGCAATAAGCGATTTCGAAGGGCTGTGTGCAACCGAGGAAGGAAGATTCGAGAAAAAGAAGGAAGAAATCGTATGAAAAGGAACCGGTTATGGTTATTAATAAATAGAAAAGGATGAAGCAGGCAACCTGGACTCCAGGTGAATAATTTAAAGGCAAGCTGCCTAGCTAGCGAATTTTTTTATTAATAGGGTAATTTTAGGAAATTTTTTAACATTTGGGGTTATAAAAAAAAGGAACTTTAGGGGTACCCGCCGGTGGCACCGGCGGGGTCTCCCTCCATGAATGCGTGGATGACTGTGTCTGACCGACTGTCACATCGACTGTCACAACCACCCAGAACCCGCCGGTGGGAATGGTGGGTAAATGGTTAGGGTTTGACCGCACCCGTATACAAATTAAAAAAAATTCTATTATATAAACCACTAAACTCTCATTCCAAATTCCAAACTTTACTCTTCACAATACACACTAAACTCTCATTCCAAATTCTTTATTTCTTAACAAACTCAAAGATTTTATTCCATGGCGAATTGGGGTGTTACATCGGGTCCTTTGAATACGGAATTGTTATTTTTGGTTGGTGAGCATAGAGCTGCTCACTATTTTCAGAATCCAGCGAGTGATGCCGGTATTTTGCGTCCTAGACGGGGGGATACCAATTTTTGGAGACTCATCAAACACAAGCCTATACACAGTAATGTAATGTTATGCTTATAAGGATAGCGGGTTTTGGTGGTATTATTGATTGCGGTTACCGTAAGCTTGATGGTGGTTTGATTACAGCTTTGGTAGAGAGATGGCGGCCTGAAACCCACACGTTTTATTTACCTGTGGGAGAATGCACGGTAACCCTTCAAGATGTTTAAGTCTTATGGGGTTTACAAGTTGATGGTGATGCAATTACTGGCAGTGATGTGGCGATGAACAAAACTGAAATAATAGATTTGTTCGGGAGTTTGACAGGTTGTTTTCTTAATTCCCGTCATATAGAAGGTTTAAAAATAAATTTGGTTGCCATTTTAAAAGAAATTGAAAAAGATTTCCCTACAAATGCCTCTATTGAGCAATGCCAGCAGCGTGCTCAATTAATAATATTATACATGATTGGGGCGACTTTATTCCCCGATTCATCTTCCAACTGGATCCATGTTAATTTTTTAACACATGTTGAAGATTTTGAAGAGTGTGGCCAGCTAAGTTGGGGGAGTGCTACTTTAGCATGGTTGTATAGACAGCTATGCAAGGAAACAAAAATAACAGCTACTGATGTTAGTGGACCGTTATTTTTGTTACAATTATGGGCTTGGGAAAGGCTACCTACCCTTTCTCCGATTAATGACTGTAATCTCGACCCTAATACACCATACGCATTACCATATGGTGCAAGGTATGTTACAATCATGTTTATTCTATTTTTTGAATTTATATTTATTAATTTTGTTTAACCGATATTTGTTTTGAATTATATTTAAAGATGGCAGGGAGGAAAACTTAGCTATATTTCAACCACTCCGAGCTGCTTGAGCGCATATAGATCATCTTTACATTCGTTGAATAATAACATGGTATTAATTTTTAATTATTATTAATCACAAAATGTATATCATGAAAAGTTTAACAATTTAAAGTTTGTTTTTTTATTAGTTTAACTGGAGGCCTTATGATGAAATTATACACTGTCTACCTGAGATTTGTAGAAGTGGTAATTTATGTTGGAATAGTGATACATTTCTCATAGTTTGGGAATATATTGAGCCACACAATGCTAGCAGGTAATGAGGCAATTTGAGATGATTCAAACGATCCCTAGAAGGTTACCAATTTCACAGCAGGAACATGTTCGACTTCACAATATATCGCGTAAAGGGGGGGAGAAATAGTAATTGGGTACAGAAACATATTGTGTATATCCAAGCGTGGCATAATCGACATGCTACTGTTGTGAATGGGACCTACACAAATTCCACTGTTGCTTCAGAAGAATACATGCGGTGGTATATGGATCGTACAGTTAGATTTGTAACGAACCCGGCCCATCAAGCCCAAAATCCCCATAGGTTCCAAAACGATGGACAAAATTTGGCAATGATGGTATTATTATTATTATTATTATTATATTATTATTATTATTATTATTATTATTATTATTATTATTATTATTATTAACTTTTGTAGATGCAAGGAATGAGCCAGTTTTCTCAAATGGCTGGCAATGAAACGCTTAGCAACTTGGCTAGCCAGTATTTGAATTTATCGCATGCTGATTATGGAGGTTATCTACCAGCTCATGTGATGGAAAATCCAGTTCATGTTTAACTTCCACCTGTCACTCAACGTTTACGTAGGAGGGGTAGAGGACAAGGACGAGGAATGATGGAAAATCCAGTTCATGTAGAAGAACAACAAAATATGAGCCCACAAAATATAGAGAACCAAAATTTTCACGTGGGGCAAGACTTTGGATCACCATAATTTACCCCTCCCTTTCAACATAACTTTTTTTATGAGGGTAATTCAAGCAGTCATTTTCAAATGGGCACCCAAAATTTTGGTGAGGCGGGTCCCTCATCTAATTACTCATCCCCACAAACAAATTTTTTAAACCTTTTTGACAATGCTAGTCCATTACCATATTACCCTCAGTTCCAAGAGACTGGTGATGTTGTTGATCGGTTTTCAAATAATTCGTCAAACCGATTCGATTTAAATGATGAAGCAACCGAGACAGATGAAGAATCCGATTCTCCTAATCGTACTCAGCCTTCACAAGGATTTTAATTATTGTATTAATGTTATAATTATTGTATGGATGCTATGCAAGTTTTATCTATCAAATATTTTTTCCAATTAGTCATGTTTATTTTATAAGGACAAACATAATAAACACAATAAACAATAACAAGTAGTTAATAAAAAAGATCAAACAATAACAAGTACTTAATAAAAAAGATCAAACACAAGTGCAATAACATGTATCCTACGGTTGTGAGTTTCGACACGTACTCATGTTATGCCCCGGTTGTCTACATATGGAACATTTACGTACAACGGTTCATCTGGATGATGATGAACATCCATCTCATTATGTATCCTACGGGTGCGTCTCCTACCTCGTTTTGTTGTAACCTTTGATGGGTCAGCTCTAATCCTCCAACCTGGGTCTGTCCAGTAATCAGGATGACGAAGTGGGTAAAAATGCCCACTATACTATTTTTGATAAGCTGCAGTAGTGTATACCTCATGCACAGTGTAAAAAGGTGACACACCCCTTTGTCGGCAAACATCAATCGCATGTGAGCACGGGAATCTGAGCATTTGCCATTTACCACAAGTGCATGTTCTACCATTGAACTCCACAGTATAAACATTTCCACCAGCTTGATTATTATTTATCTTTGACAACACCCTGTATCTTGCCTCGTGGTGATCAAAATCTGTTATGATATGTTGTTGCCCAATAAGATCACGGGATTAAGGGGGGTAAATCTGTGTTGCAAGATGTTGCAATTTCCTGGTGTTTTCTGTATTGCTCAACTGTTTTCTCAAACGTGCAATTAATAATGGCTTTAATTGGCATAAGCCTTACTCCCCGCAGTGTGTTGTTAAAACTTTCAGAAATGTTTGTCGTTAGGTTACCCCAACGACGTTGATTTTTATCATGTACAATCGTCCATTTTCTTTCTTTGATAGCTTTTAAATATTCCCAAGCTTCAGGCTTAAGACTTTGCATTTCAGCTACAAATAAATCATACTTCCTTTGTTGGGAGGTGCTTCCAATCAACCAACAAATCTTTTCTAAAGTAGACACCTTGAACTTGTGCATCATGTTACTACGCACGTGTCGAAGACAAAATCGATGAACCACATTGTTTACCATATCTTCAACATTTTGCATAGCGGTGATAATACCTTTATGTCTATCAGAAATAACACACAATTTTTTCCCCCTTCCAATAAAATCATGATGAACTCCAACATGGGACCACAAGTGCTGCTGCAAAACCAACTCCAACTATCTGTCGTTTCTTCGTCAACGTTGGCATAAGCTACAGGCACTACGTAGTTGTTTGCATTTTTAAAAACTGCAATTAACATCTTAGCTCGATACGATCAACCCTTCAAAAACGTACCATCAACAGATATCACAGGTTGACTATGCTTGAATGTGTCGATTACCGGACCAAATGCCCAAAACACATACTTAAACATATGATATTGAGATGAACTAATCGGATGATGTAACCATTCCATAATAACTTGGTTTGTTTCTTGTAGAGCATTGATGTACCTTTGAAGTTCTTCAAAATTACTGTCCCAAGTACCGTATATTATCTCAATGGAAGCCTTTCGAGCTCTCCATGCCTTATTATACGAAACATCAACATTCAACGTGTCTTTAATGTGTGCCTGAATTTGCTTGACTGGAAAAGTAAGGTCTTGGCGAATAAAGTGGATGATGCGATTTACAATATCTCTAGATTTCAAACCTCTGTTGTTGTTGCCAACAACACTACCAAAGCAATTATGTGCATTGACCCATCTAGATATTCTCCACATGTTGTGATGTTTAGGCTTGGTAGCGTACACAAACCAACTACATTGAGGACCAATGGGAAGATCACTGCTATAATTAGGGCTAGTTGTGTAGCATTTTGCTCTATATGCATCACTTTTACTTTCAACAACAAACATTTCCCGGTTACGTGCAACATTCCATAATCGCACCGCATGCGTTAAATCACATTTTGATTTAAAGAACATGCCGACATGGATTTCTTTTGTTTCTTCATTCCATACATCCATGTAGTCTTCATCATCAAAATCAGTAGCTTCATAATCTTTTAATTCTCGGGGATCTTCAGAAAAGGTCATCTCCCCATAAGAGATTCCTTGATTAACCACAAAAATATGGTGCTCACTAATTTCATACCCATCTTCATTATCGGTTGATTCATCACGTGACGGAACGGATTCGGAATCTTCACTTCTTTGTGAACCATCATCATCCGAGTTATAAAACCCTCCGTGTTCATCATCATTTAGATCAACATTTGATTGATGAGTTGAAATATACCCCATGTTAAAATTGTTTGACGGACCGGCTTGATGATCACGTGAACTTGCATTGACTGGAAAGGTAGTAACTGTTTGTGTAGGTGATTCGGATACAGAAAACCCTCGTAGGAGATCCATACAATTTGATTGTTGGAGTGACATTATTGGATCCAAGATTACGTGAATATTTCCAATGAAATTTTCCACATAATCTGCCAATTGATACAATACTTCAAGACTCGAGTCATTAAAAATTTCCGATATTTTGGGAAAAACCACCGTACGTGTAAAATAGTTTGAACCTCAAATTATAATATTCTCGTGAAAGTTGAAGATGATCGTAAATGAAATCAACAAACGAATCGTACGAAATTTTTTGAATAACAATAGTGGTACTTCTGGTAGAAGCATCACACATAACATTTCCGTTCACAAAAGAAACATCACCACCCCAGTATATTTGGATAAAATAAGGTCTAGACATGATGAAATTTGTTGGTATGAAAAGGTTTTCGTTTAAGTTGTTTGAGGATGGGTTATTAAGTGAAGATAATGTGGTTGTAGAAGGGTTTCGTTTTTGGTTTAACGATTCACAGGGGTTGATGGGTTGTAGAAGGGTTTCGTTTAGAATGAATGTTTAGTGGGTTTATATAATAGAAATTTTTTTTTAATATTTATGAAGCAGGTTTGAAGGGTCAAAACCCTAACCACCTACCCGCCATTCCCACCGGCGGGTTCTTGGTGGTGTCGGTCAATGTCAGACAGCATTCATTCAGACACGTCAATGTCAGACAGGACACAGTCATCCACGCATTCATGGAGGGAGACCTCGCCGGTGCCACCGGCGGGTACCCCTAAAGTTTCTTTTTTTTTAACCCCAAATGTTACAAAATTTCCTAAAATTACCCTATTAATAAAAAAAATTCCTAGCTAGCACCAGAAAAAGTCAACGTTGGAAGTACGAAGGAAGCACACAGATATTCGTAATTGTAGTGTTATCAACGATTTTAGTGTTATTGGATTAATTTGTTGATCTAGTATATTATATTCATTACTAAACGAGTTAGGTGACGCGGGAGTGCGGGCTCGTTTTACACTAGTATGATTTATCGTATATGTTAGTATGTAATGCTGTCATTTAGTTGGTTTAAGTTTAGATTAGATTGGTTTGGCCAAATAATTAGACTTAAGTTGCTGATTATTTGTGGAGCCTAATCATAAGTGGAGCCAATTTGTGTTGGAGTTCCACATTATAAACGATATGACAACCGTCTGGAAAGTGGTTGGGTGGAGATTAACATATACAAAGTGTAGATCATATTTTGGTACAGAAAAATGAGAACTCTCACATGAAAATCAAATTTAATTCTCAAATTCTTAGTCTAATCTGATTAAACATTGAGTAGTACCCTCAAATTGGTTTAATCTGATAGTGATTATCACGATTCTAAGATTTATCCAAGTTACCGTTGTGTTCGTTGCGTTCTAAACTTGTACGTTGATTACGTGTTCATTCGCTTTATTCGGTTGAAGTCGCGGTTTTTCGATTTGCAATTTTGTTCGCAAGGATCTTAAAGAGATCATCATCTATCTTTGTTTGCCACACTACAAGGTATGATTTAATCCTATTTACATGAACCATGCATGATTCATTGCTTTTGCTATTAATTTCAATGCTTCTGCATTTATTTTCCAAAAATATATATACATACATACATATATATATATATATATATATATATATATATATATATAACATATATGTATATATATATACACATATATGTATATATATATACATATATGTATATATATATATACATATATATATATATACACATATATGTATATATATATATATACATATAGGTATATATATATAGATATATATAGACAGAGATGGATAGATAGACATAGATGGGTATATAGAGGACATATATACATATACATAGATACAGATAGGAGGAGAGAGAGACAGATAGGGATATAGATATATATAGATACATAGAGGTAGAGATATATAGATATACAGAGACAGAGATGGAGAAGACAGTAGAGAGATATATATAGGAGAGATATAGATATAGATATATATATATATATATACATATATGTATATATATATATACATATATGATATATATTATACATATATGTATATACATATATACATATATGTATATGTATATAGGTATATAACATACATATATGTATATATATACATACGTATATGTATATGGATAGATCAGTAATGGTAGAGGTATTATATAGAGAGAGAGAGATGAGAAGAGAGAGAGAGAGAGAGAGAGAGAGAGAGATGAGAGAGAGATAGAGAGAGAGGAGATAGAGGAGAGGAGAGAGAGAGGGAGGAGAGAGAGAGAGAGAGACAGACGGAGAGATAGAGAGAGAGAGAGAGAGAGACACAGACGGAGAGAGAGAGAAGAGGAGAGAGAGAGAGAGAGAGAGAGAGAGAAGAGAGAGAGAGATAGAGATAGATAGAGGAAGCTATAGAACCACGTAGAGAGATAGACATAGAGGTAGAGATAGGATACAGATATACGTAGAGGATAGACAGAGAGGTATAGAGATAGAGACATTAGACGTAGAGATAGAGAGAGAGAGAGAGAGAGAGAGAGAGAGAGAGAGAGAGAGAGAGACAGATGAGACGGGGGAGAGAGAGATCTAGAGGAGAGAGAGAGAGAGAGAGAGAGAGAGAAGAGACGGAGAGAGACGAGAGTCTAGAGAGAGAGAGAGATATATAGATATAGATAGATATATATATATATATCTATGGATATATATAGACGTATGTATATATATATATATATATATATACATATATATATATGTATATGTATATGTCTCTATATGTATATATATATATAGATATGTATATGCATATGTATATAAATATATATAATAATCTCTCTCTCTATATCTCTCTCTCTATATCTCTCTCTCTCTCTCGACTCTATATATATATATTATATACACGTATATATATATGTAACACCCAAATATTTTCTTTGAAGCCGACGAAAGAAGAAAAAGAAATAAAGTCCAAAGTCGGGGGACCAAACTTGTCAAAACGGGAAAAGGTTGAATGGGTGGGAGTATAAAAGGGGGAGGGCAGCCCATACCCTCCCCCACACTCATACATTTCAGCCATAGAGAGAAAGAGGAAGAAAAAGTGGTCTCGAGCTTGGTTTGTGTGGATTCGAGCGTGAAAATTGAAGTGCAGCGTGTTGATTCGAAGTTCTTCTCGTTGTGGTCGTTTGTGCGAGTTCTAGGACCCCTCTTTTACTTGTTTTCAAACAATTTTGGGCCTGGAACACATCAAAACCCGTTTTTGAAAAAGTTGGGTGTTGAACCCGTTTGTATGTGTATGTGTATGTGTTTGATTGTAAGGCCCCGTTCCCGGGACGCTTACAGTTGGTCATTCATCGCACATAAAACATATAATTACATTACATTAAGAAAACATTGCAGCGGAAACATTCAAAAATGGCATCACATTTCGTTATAATTACTTTTGCCAAATAATACATCATTATCCGGTTACAAAATTCATGTTTGCATTACATCACAAAAGCTATATAATTGGATGCCATCCGAAAAGAGCCGAGTAGCCTCGCCGTGCCATCCTCAGCAATCATTTACCTGCCAACTGGAAAATGTAATAAAATTCAGCGTTGCTGAGTGAGTTCTAGTTTTATAAAATAAATATAATTAACTTTCATTGAAACCGTTCCTTTTATCATGCGATCATTCAATATACATATACACAGATAATATCATTACTATCTTTCATCATCATTCATTATCTTCCGTTCTTTTCGTTCATTCTGTCTTCCGAGTCTTTTGCGACAACATAGTCGCTCACCTCAATGACAATCTTAATGATTGCACGCTATCCGAGTCTTTTGCACCCCTAGGGTTGCTCACCCCAATTGCCCATCACGATAGCAAGCTATCCGAGTCTTTTGCAACAACAAGGTTGCTCACCCCAAGGCAACATCACGATAGCACTTTACTCAAGTCTTTTGCAACGACAAGGTTGCTCACCTCATAGGCAATCTAAATGATTGCACTTCATCCGAGTCTTTTGCAACACAAAGTCGCTCACCCCAATATATACGCTTGCAAGCCTTTCTTTCGTTCATTCATTATTCATTAATGCATGCATTCTTACTTCATGTTCCTCTTTCATTATCTTTCGCTTTACATTACATAATACTTCATTCATTCATTCACTCATTCATTAGCATGACATGTAAAGCCACAAGAAAGATAAGCATACATCATAATAAGGAACATATCTTACACATTCATCATCATCATACAGGGCAACATCATACATTCATAATATGCATAAACATGCAACATCATCATCATCATGCCCTACATGCACTCTAAGGCCATAACCATCCTCTTACATGCTCTTACGGGTTACCTTACGTCCAAACTTACATCTGCACCTTTCTCCGAAGGCCAGAAGTCAAACTACACATTCCTTCGAGTGCAACAGCCCTATTCGAGCGTATGGACACCCTTCAGTCGCATGGCCTCCATGCGACTGAACATCATGCGACTAGACTCATGCGGATGGTCATCTATGCGAATGAACATCCAATCGTGCGTATGGACCTTGTGCGAATGGGATTACTGCGAATGGGCACCTATGCGACTAACCTCATGCGAATGGACTCATGCGACTAAGCATCTATGCGACTGAACCTTCAGTCGTGCAATCCTCATGCGACTGGACTCCCAGTCGCATGACTGAAACCTTAGTCGTGCGATTGAACCTTCAATCGTGCGAATGAATCCCAATCGTACGAATGACCTTCAATCGCCCTCATTCGGCCGTATGGCCTTCATTCGGTCGCCTAACCCTAGCTGATGCAGAATGGAGTTCATCCCGAACCCAATCTGCCATTTTCGGCCTCCAAGCTCATCCAAACCCATTCTAAGCCTAAATTAACCCTTCTGGACCTTAGGAATGCATACCATAACACCATACAAGCACACACAAGCCCGAAATCATACTCTAAACACATCATACACATCACATCCCAATGGGTCAAACACATACACACACAAAAACGGGTTTTGAACATTTTCCAGCCCCAAAATAATTTGAAAACAAGTAAAAGTGGGGTCCTAGAACTCACACAATCGAGCACAAAGACAAGAGCTTCGATTTGGCTTGCCACTCGACGGATTTGGACACCCGAATCACCCGAGACACCCCTTTTTCCTCTTTTTCTCCTCTTTCTCTCTTCTCTTCTCTAAGGTGGCTGAAATGTGGGGGAAATGGGGAGGGTTGGCTGCCCTCTCCCTACACATATCACCACATTTCTCAACTTTTCTTCGTTGGCGAGTTTGGTCCCTCGGCTTTGAACTTTATTTCTTTTCTTTCTTCGTCGGCTTCAAAATAATAAATTTCCGGGTGTTACAAGTCCACCCCCCTTAAATAGGTTTCGTCCCCGAAACCTGTCATTCCTCGGACAAACGTGGATAAAGTTGTCTCATTTCTTCCTCAGTCTCCCACGTTGACTCGGATCCCTTCCTATGCTTCCACTGTACACGCACAAGGGGAACCACTTTATTCCTTAGCCTTTTCTCCTTTCGGTCGATGATTGCCACTGGTTGCTCCACATAATTGAGCCGTTCATCCACTTCGATATCTTCCAATGGGACAATCATATCTTCGTCTGCTAAGCACTTCCTTAGACGAGATACATGGAATGTCGGGTGAATTCCACTTAACTCATCCGGTAACTCTAGTCTATAGGCCACCTCTCCTACTCGAGCAATGATACGGAAAGGGCCTATATACCTGGGGCTCAACTTGCCCCGCTTTCGGAAACGAATGATACCCTTCCAAGGTGAGACCTTCAACATAACCCGGTCACCCACCTGGAACTCAATCGGTCCGCGTCGTTTATCAGCATACGACTTCTGTTTGTCTTTGGCTGCCTTCATGAAGGCTTTGATCTTCTCAAGCTTCTCAGTCGTAGCCTCGATTACCTCGACGCTCCCCAATTCCTTCTGACCAATATCACCCCATCAAACGGGTGTTCAGCATCTCCTACCGTATAGCATCTCATATGGAGGCATGCCAATGCTGGCGTGATAGCTGTTGTTATATGAGAATTCGGCTAACGGTAGGTGGTCATCCCAACTTCCACCAAAATCGATCACACATGCCCGAAGCATGTCTTCCAGCGTCTGAATGGTCCTTTCTGACTGACCATCAGTCTGGGGATGATAAGCCGTGCTAATATGTAACCTCGTCCCCATAGCGTGGTGGAATTTCTTCCAAAATTTAGATGTAAACCGGGTGTCGCGATCCGACACAATAGACACCGGTACACCATGACGAGTCACAATCTCCTTGATGAACAGATCAGCCAACCTCTCAGATGAATATGTCTCGCGGATCGGTAGGAAGTGAGCACTCTTCGTCAAACGGTCAACTATCACCCATATGGCATCATATCCTTTCGGGGTACGCGGTAGCTTTGTAATGAAATCCTTGGTGATGTGCTCCCACTTCCGTTCTGGTATATCCAAAGGTTGTATCTTCCCATACGGCTTTTAGTGCTCGGCCTTCACCTGTAAGCAAGTAAGGCACTTACTCACATACTCCACCACGTCGCGCTTCATACCCGGCCACCAATAATCTTTCTTCATATCATGGTACATCTTCGTGGCACCAGGATGAATGGAGTACCGAGTCTTGTGAGCTTCATCCATTATCTTCACCCGTAGATCCCCAAAACGAGGAATCCATACACGATCGAATCGGGTCCTAACACCGAACGTGTTTTCACCTAATTCTCCAACCAGACCTCTCATTCTTTCAGAGTTAAGATGATCTTCTTTCAGCGCCTCATCTTGAAACCCTTTAACCTGCTTCATTACATCAGAGGTCATGATTAACTGGTAGGCTTTCACCCGAATCGGCTCGGGCCTCTCTTTTCGGCTAAGGGCATCAGCCACCACGTTGGCCTTGCCCGGATGGTAGTGGATCTCACAATCATAATCCTTTATAAGTTCCAACCACCGCCTCTACCTCATGTTCAAATCCTTCTGCTCAAAGAAGTACTTCAGACTCTTGTGGTCAGTGAATATGGTGCACTTCGTCCCGTAGAGGTAGTGCCTCCAAATCTTTAAAGCAAAGACCACAGCTGCTAGCTCCAAGTCATGAGTAGGATAATTGACCTCATGAACCTTCAACTGTCGGGATGCATAGGCTATAACCTTTCCTCTCTGCATTAACACACACCCCAACCCCGAGTAAGAAGCATCGGAGTAAACCACCAGATCTTCGCTTCCATCGGGTAACGACAGAACAGGGGCTTGAGTCAATCTCGCCTTCAATTCTTCAAACGCCTTCTCTTGAGCTTGACCCCATACGAACTTCACATCTTTTCGGGTCAACTTAGTCAGTGGAGAAGCAATCTTGAAGAAGTCTTGGATGAATCTTCTATAGTAGCCCGCCAAACCCAAGAAGCTACAAATCTCGGATGGCGTCTTTGGTGACTTCCATTGCATAACCGCCTCCACTTTCGCCGGGTCCACCATTATCCCGTCGGGATTCACCACGTGACCCAAGAACTGAACTTCGCGCAACCAGAACGCGCACTTGGAGAATTTTGCATACAACTTCTCCCTTCTCAACGTCTCTAAAACTTCCCGAATGTGACCGGTATGCTCTGTTTCGCTCCTCGAGTAAATCAGGATATCATCAATAAACACAATCACTGATTTATCTAACATAGGCCGACGCACACGGTTCATCAAATCCATAAAAGCAGCTGGCGCATTGGTCAAACCAAAAGACATGACGAGGAACTCATAGTGACCATAGCGCGTACGGAAAGCTGTTTTAGGAATATCTTGTTCCTTCACCTTCAACTGATGATAACCAGATGGAAGATCTATCCTTGGAAACCAACTGGCACCCTGAAGCTGATCAAACAAATCATCTATCCTCGGTAAGGGGTATCGGTTTTTCACTGTCAACTTGTTCAGCTCGCGGTAGTCAATGCACATCCTCATGCTACCGTCCTTCTTCTTTACAAACAGGACCGGAGCACCCCAAGGAGAGATACTCGGTCTAATGAACCCCTTATCAAGCAACTCTTGCAACTACTCCATCAACTCTTTCATCTCGGTCGGAGCCAACCGGTACGGTGCCTTGGCGACAGGTTGGGCACCCGGTATCAGATCAATCTGAAATTCAATCTCTCTGTCAGGTGGCACTCCTGATAAATCTTCTGGAAACACATCTGGAAAGTCACACACAACCGGTACATTGGCTAGTTGTGGTGTTGGCGTATCCACATCCTTCACATAGGCCAAGTAGGCACTACATCCTCGCCTCATACACTTCCCCGCCACCGCCATCGAGATTACTTTCAGAATCGTAGTAACCCGATCGCCATAAACCGTTACTGAACTATCGTCAGGCGCCGACAACCGAATCATCTTCTTGCGACACACAATATTCGCCTCGAAGTCCGCTAACCAATCCATCCCAAGAACCAAGTCAAAACCACCTAAGGTCATCACAAACGGTCTAACCGGAAACTTATGACCCTCGAGCTCCACATCACAATTCTCTATCATCTCAAAAATCCTGGTAGACTTACCTATGGCAGTTTCTACATCGAAGGGCGCATCAACACATCTACTACTAACAGGCAGCTTAGCACAGAAAGCAGCAGAAATAAAACTTATACTAGCACCCGAATCAAATAACACAGAAGCTAAAGTTTGATTCACCAGAAACGTACCGGACACGACATCAGGGTCCGTTCTAGCTTCCTCCTGTGTCATGGTAAATGCCCTGGCGCTCGCCCTCGGTCCATCACCTCCCGTCCTCTTTGCCCCTGAACTCTCAGCCCTCGGCTTCTTACAATCTTTGAGCACGTGACCCTCTTCACCATAGTTAAAGCATCGGACCGCACGACAGTCCTTTGCCATGTGCCCCGCCTTTCCACACCTGAAGCACAAGTTCGACCCAAACCTGCACTCCCCGCTATGCTCCCGTCCACATTTACCACACCTTCTCGATCCCGCACCCGACATAACCACACGGCGATCATCCACCCGTGCCTTCTTATTACCCATCGAGGCGTTGCCTCGACCAAATCTCTTCCCCTGCCAGCCTCGTTCACCACCGCTCTTTCTGCCACCATCAGTCACCACCACCGTTCTTTCATCATACAATCTTCCCGCTAAATCCACCGCCGACCTAAACGTGCTCGGCCGGGCGGCGATCATGTGCCTGCGAATGTCCGCCGGCAAACCCTATATATACCTCTTGATCTTTCGGGACAGAGGCGTCACTTGATCCGGCACCAGACGTGCCATCTCGTTGAACTTCGTGGTGTATTGTTGGTGTGTCATGGTTCCCGCCTCCAGTTGCAGAAACTCCCTTTCAACCTTATCCATTTCCCGATGAGGACAAAACTCCTCGATCACCATCTTCTTCACTTCGGGTCACCTCATTCTCCCGATCGCCCGATTACCCTCTGCTTGGACAATGTTGTCCCACCAGCATAGTGCCGAGTCCACAAAGGAGTGGGTGGCAAACTTTACTTTTTGATCTTCCTGGCACTCGCTGATGTCGAGAACAGCCTCCATTTCTCTCACCCATCGGTGAGCAGCGGCAACATTGCCATTACTGTCAAAAGTAGGGGGCTTGCATCTCATAAACACCCCGTAGTTACAGCCTCGTGCCACCTCCCGCACAGGCTCCTCTTCCTCTTCCTCCTCATTATCGGAGAAGATCGTTTCAGGCTCCGGTTGCTCCCCCGAGGCCCGGTTCCTCTCCTTCCTTTCCCCTTCCTTCACAGCCTTGATGACTTCGGTCACCACAGACGGTAAGATTGTCTGCATGGCCTGATGTACTTCCTCAACAACAGCCTCCTTTACCGAGGCCCTCAAGTTCGCGCTCTCATCCCCAGCTTCTGGATGAGGAGTCTCAGGTTCTACAGGAACCTCTTTCTCGGCTCTAGGCCTTCCTCTTTTAGGGCATGGTTCAGCAACAGGGCCATCACGGCCTCCACCCCTAGAAGCTCTAGAAGATCTACCACCAGCCATTCTCTATCACACTGAAAGATTCAAACACCAACACGGTCATTCAAGGAAACAACTCAGTTTATGTCAAGTATAGTAAGTCCCTAATTACAGTGGCCAGTTGTGATTAGCCACTTACTGTACTCTTCATACCCCAAGTATTACCCGTCCTGACTACATCAGTATTCAAATCTACATACAACACATAACATATACC
Source organism: Flaveria ramosissima (assembly GCA_025215565.1). NCBI lineage: Eukaryota > Viridiplantae > Streptophyta > Magnoliopsida > Asterales > Asteraceae > Flaveria > Flaveria ramosissima. The sequence goes on along the minus strand of CM046043.1, from coordinate 11,875,273 downwards.
ATGCGCACATAAAACCAGTTAACTTTAAGAAAATACCTGATGGCACGCAGCTACTCAGTTTGGCATCTCATTCCCTTTTCGTCCCATTTTCAGTTTAAGTTAAGGTTTATTTTGAAAATTTACCCATTTCACTTAAACTTTGGCTCTGATACCAACTTGTAAGGCCCCGTTCCCGGGACGCTTACAGTTGGTCATTCATCGCACATAAAACATATAATTACATTACATTAAGAAAACATTGCAGCGGAAACATTAAAAAATGACATCACATTTCATTATAATTACTTTTGCCAAATAATACATCATTATCCGGTTACAAAATTCATGTTTGCATTACATCACAAAAGCTATATAATTGGATGCCATCCCAAAAGAGCCGAGTAGCCTCGCCGTGCCATCCTCAGCAATCATTTACCTGCCAACTGGAAAATGTAATAAAAGTCAGCGTTGTTGAGTGAGTTCTAGTTTTATAAAAAAAATATACTTTACTTTCATTGAAAACCGTTCCTTTTATCATGCGATCATTCAATATACATATACACAGATAATATCATTATTATCTTTCATCATCATTCATTATCTTCCGTTCTTTTCGTTCATTCTGTCTTCCGAGTCTTTTGCGACAACATAGTCGCTCACCTCAATGGCAATCTTAATGATTGCACGCTATCCGAGTCTTTTGCACCCCTAGGGTTGCTCACCCCAATTGCCCATCACGATAGCAAGCTATCCGAGTCTTTTGCAACAACAAGGTTGCTCACCCCAAGGCAACATCACGATAGCACTTTACTCGAGTCTTTTGCAACGACAAGGTTGCTCACCTCATAGGCAATCTAAATGATTGCACTTCATCCGAGTCTTTTGCAACACAAATTCGCTCACCCCAATATATACGCTTGCAAGCCTTTCTTTCGTTCATTCATTATTCATTAATGCATGTATTCTTACTTCAGGTTCCTCTTTCATTATCTTTCGCTTTACATTACATAATACTTCATTCATTCATTCACTCATTCATTAGCATGACATGTAAAGCCACAAGAAAGATAAGCATACATCATAATAAGGAACATATCTTACACATTCATCATCATCATACAGGGCAACATCATACATTCATAATATGCATAAACATGCAACATCATCATCATCATGCCCTACATGCACTCTAAGGCCATAACCATCCTCTTACATGCTCTTACGGGTTACCTTACGTCCAAAATTACATCTGCACCTTTCTCCGAAGGCCAGAAGTCAAACTACACATTCCTTCGAGTGCAACAGCCCTATTTGGGCGTATGGACACCCTTCAGTCGCATGGCCTCCATGCGACTGAACATCATGCGACTGGACTCATGCGGATGGTCATCTATGCGAATGAACATCCAATCGTGCGTATGGACCTTGTGCGAATGGGATTACTGCGAATGGGCACCTATGCGACTAACCACATGCGAATGGACTCATGCGACTAAGCATCTATGCGACTGAACCCTCAGTCGTGCAATCCTCATGCGATTGGACTCCCAGTCGTGCGACTGAAACCTTACTCGTGCGATTGAACCTTCAATCGTGCGAATGAATCCCAATCGTGCGAATGACCTTCAATCGCCCTCATTCGGCCGTATGGCCTTCATTCGGTCGCCTAGCCCTAGCTGATGCAGAATGGAGTTCATCCCGAACCCAATCTGCCATTTTCGGCCTCCAAGCTCATCCAAACCCATTCTAAGCCTAAATTAACCCTCCTGGACCTTAGGAATGCGTACCATAACACCATACAAGCACACACAAGCCCGAAATCATACTCTAAACACATCATACACATCACATCCAAATGGGTCAAACACATACACACACAAAAACGGGTTTTGAACATTTTCCAGCCCCAAAATCAGTTGAAAACAAGTAAAAGTGGGGTCCTAGAACTCACACAATCGAGCACAAAGACAAGAGCTTCGATTTGGCTTGCCACTCGACGGATTTGGACACCCGAATCACCCGAGACACCCCTTTTTCCTCTTTTTCTCCTCTTTCTCTCTTCTCTTCTCTAAGGTGGCTGAAATGTGGGGGAAATGGGGAGGGTTGGCTGCCCTCTCCCTACACATATCACCACATTTCTCAACTTTTCTTCGTTGGCGAGTTTGGTCCCTCGGCTTTGAACTTTATTTCTTTTCTTTCTTCGTCGGCTTCAAAATAATAAATTTCCGGGTGTTACATTGATGCGGGTGGGGTTCGATTTTGGGCTTGTGTGTGCTTGAATGATGTTGTGGTAGGTGTTTCTAGGGTTTAGGATGGTTAATTTGGGCTAAAATCGAGTTTGGAAGAGCTTGGATGCCGAAAAGGGCTGTATGTGTTCGGCTGAACTGCATTCTGCATCAGCTAGGGCTAGGCGACCGACTGGAGTTCGATTGGAGGCCATACGGCCGATTGGCGTGTGACTGAGGTCCATGCGCATGATTGCCATGCGACTGATGTCCATACGCATGATAGTCATGCGACTGAAGTTCATGTACCTCTAAGGCATGCGATTGAAGGTAATGCAACAGAGGTTCATTCACACTAAGGTTATGCGACTGAGGTCCATGCGCCTGGAGGCTATGCGACTGAGGTTCATTCGCACGAAGGGTATGCGACTGAAGCCCATGCGCCTGAAGTCATGCGACTGAAGGCCATGCGCATAGAAGCTATGCGACTGAGAGTCCATACGCATAGATGTCCATTCGCCCATAGGTCCATTCGCTTAGGGTCCATTCGCCTGATGTCCATTCGCCTAAGTGTTCAGTCGCCTGGAAGGCCATGCGACTGGAGGGTGTCCATACGCCCAAGTAGGGCTCTTAAGCCCGAAAGAACAACGGTTTATTTATGACTTTCGAGGGAAAGTGCAGTTGTGGGTTTTGACTAGGGAGGTTCGCGGAAGTTCGTGTAAGTTGACTATTGAGGTCATAGACGTTGATGGGCATGTTGATGATGATGTTATGTATGATGTTATGTGTGATGTTAGGCCGTATGGCCTTTAGTCGCGTAACCTTCAATCGCATGCCTTCCAGGCGCATGAACTTCAGTCGCATGACTTCCATGCGTATGAACCTTAGTCGCATGGCACCCATGCGCATGGACCTCAGTCGCATGCCTTTCGGCCATATGTCCTCCAGTCACATGCCATTCGGACTCATGGCTCCCAGTCGCATGAGCCCTAGCTGGTGCAGAATGCAGCCCCCCTTCGAACCCTAACTGCAGATTTCAGCCTCCGCCCCTTTCTAACTTGTTCTAAGCTCAAATTAACCATCCTAAACCTTAGAAACACTTACCACAACACCATTCAAGCACAACATAGCCCGCAAACAAATCCATCACCCGAATCACACACACACCCCCACATACATACGGGTTTAACACCCCACACAACAAAATGATTTCAGATGTGTTCCAGCCACAAAATTAGTCAAAAATGTGTAAAAGAGGGGTCCTAGAACTCACCTTAGCAACCCCTTCGAGTAAAGCTTCACATAAACCCGCTAGACCTCGACTTTTGCACCTTAAATCCTTCAAAAACCCGAACTTGCCCTTTTCTCCCTTCTCTTTCTCTCTCTAGCCGAATGAAAAGGGGGAGAATGAGGGGAGAATGGGCTGCCATGCCCCCTTTACACCCACCCTTCCAAACTTTTTTTCTTTTTGGCAAGATTGGTCCCTCAACTTGGACTTTATTCCTTTTCTCTCTTTTTCTTCTTTCTTTGGCTTCAAGGAAATAACCGGGTGTTACAATATATATATATATATATATATATATATATATATATATATATATATATATATATATATATGTATATATATATATATGTATATATATATATATATATATATGTATATATATATATGTATATATATATATATATATATATATATATATATATATATATATATATATATATATATATATATATATATATATATATATATATATATATATATATATATGGGAGGATTCTAGAGAATACCAAAAAAATCATTTTTCTACCATTGATCTTGTTTAATCAATGGTCAAGATTCATAATGGAATTTTTGTAAATAAAAAAAAGTTTATAGGAATTAATTTATAGGTTTAAGGGTATCTTTGGAAGATTATAAATTTATAATTTCCTAATTATACTCACTTTCTCTCATTCTTCCTCTCTCTCCCTTTCTCTCACTCTTTCTACTCACGATTTTAATAAAAAGATTTAACATGATTCACCACAAAAATTATATATATGTATTAGAGAAAAAAAAATCTGAAAACGAAGCTGTTTTATTTTTTTCAACCCTATAAAAATATAAATAAAATGTATGTTTACGTATATGTAAGTCAATTTTTTCCTATTAATAAATACTTATAATCGAGCAACTCTATGTAAGTATCAATTTTGTTTGTTGACCTAAGTTTACGTATATGTAGCTAGAGTAACGTTATGTAACTTGTGTTATGTATATGTTCTATGTTATGTATTTGTATACACATGAAGAAGTATTTTCAAGAGAAACACCAAAAAAGTGAGAAAAAAATATAAATATGTACAAATATGTAGAAACATAGTTGGTGTGCTTCTTCACCGAATAAATCATAAGTCCCCCTTTTTGTATAAGTTATAAATTTTTTTAGTTGAGAACTTTGGTATAGAAAGTCTTATAGTTACGTATATGTAACTACGAGTTACATATGTATAACTGTGAGTTACGTTTATGTAACTTGATGTAACTTGTATGAGTTAAATATAAACCATAGGTTTACTTCTGTAACTTGTGGTTACGTATACGTAACTAAACAATAAGAAGAAGAAAAGTTCTTTCATCATCATCGACATCTTCAGAAGACAACTTCTTCTTCTGTTACATAGTTACGTATACGTAAATCATATATGAAAATCATCATCGTCGTTCTTCAGACGGGGATTTCTTCATCAATATCATCAATTTCTTCAAGTTTTAGTTGTTCATCAGCATGATGAGTCTTTTAATCAAGCAAGAGTAGTGGATAAGAAACAGGTCTTGAATCGATCAATCATTAAAAAAGAATAAAGAAACTATCACCTTCTTGCATATATGAATGCTGGAGTGGATAAGAATTGTCTTGAATTTTGATATATAGAAACGATTGAAGTAGTAAAGAACAAAAAGATTGATGAATTGGTTTGTTTGAAATGGTCTATACACTAATTTGTTCAATTATGGAGAAAAATAAGGGATTTAAGTCAACAATGTTCATTTAGTAAAAATAATTTTTATAGAAAATTACTAAAACACCCTTTAAAACTATTAAATATAAACAAATAATGAAAATTTTTGTTTGCTAAAACTAGTTTTCTTGGTTTTCTAAAAAATAATTAGTTTTCTTAGGATCCATCCCCTATATATACATATACATATACATATACATATACATATACATATACACACACACACACATATATATATATATATATATATATATATATATAGATATATATAGAGATAGAGATATATATATATATAGATAGAGAGATATAGAGAGAGAGAGAGAGAGAGAGAGAGAGATAGAGACAGATACAGAGACAGACAGATAGATAGACAGAGACAGAGAGAGATAGATCTAGAGAGAGATATAGAGAGAGAGATAGAGAGATAGATAGATCTAGAGAGAGATCTAGATAGAGATAGATATAGAGATATATATCTATACATATACATCTATACATATATATATATCATAGAATATAGATATATATATATACATATACATATATATATATATATATATATATATATATATATATATATATATACCTGTGGTGGTAGTTACCACGTTTCGGTCTTGCCACAC